>OX422207.1:773460335-773501683 GCA_949130495.1 Sambucus nigra | reverse complement strand
TCTTAGTGGCTTAAACTTGTTACTTTTGGGAAAGTTCTGCAGTCGTATCTTAATATTCTCTGGGTAGATATTAGATTATGCGATGTTAGTGGCTTAAAGTTGTGAATCTATGTCGTGTACTTGGAGAACTATGGGGTTATGCTGTCAAATTTTCCTCAAATTAGAATAATGTGCATGATCTGTTATGTATATTACGTAAATATGCGGTCTTGAATGGGATAGGACCACTCACCCTTTAAAGGAGATGGAGGAAATATGAATTTTAATTTTAATTTTAATTTGAATGCACGAATAAATTTACATTAAGTATACTTCTTATATAACACTTGCTCCGGGGGGTGCATGCATGTATGTATTCTCATTTGAATGCAGGACATAGCGGTTCTATAACATTTATAACTAATTTAAATTACATATGGTGCGCATAGAAACTAGCCTTCTAGTTCTTATGCGTACGCATTCAAGGGGTGATTTTTTTATACTAATGGGAACTAAATGTTCACACTTTTGTTTATACTAATCCACGAATATATGCTTATTATCCATAATAGGTGATTGTTTGTAGTAGCTGTGATGGGATATCCTAAATACAAAGAGTGGATAGTTGAGATAGATATATTAGTGGACATGTTTCGCAGAGGTGCTAATGAATTTGTGAAATACGTGAAGAGATGTCATAATGATGAAGAGTTTCCGTGTCCATGTGCTAGATGCAAGAATGGTAAGGTGTTTGAGTGGAAAACAGTTGAACTACATTTGTTAAGGTGGGGTATACAAAATAGTTATCAAATTTGGGTTTTTTCACGGGGAATCAAAAGTTCCTTTTATCCCCGAGCAACCTTCACAACAACCTTTAACAAGTAGGATAGATGTACAAGGGGAGGATGACAATGTTGATCATAATATGCTATAGGATTTAGTTAATGATGCATATAGAGTTCATGAAGTGGAAGAGAATGAGGTCACTGACGTTGTACAAGGTTCTGGAGCTCATGAAGATATCATGATAGACCTTGACGATGACTACCAAAGTTTAAAATTTAAGGCGATCCAGTTATTATACTCTGGATGTTAGAAAGATAAAAAAAATTTACATGCCATGGTTGGTTGGCATAGTTTGAACACCCAATATGGTTTGTCTTGCAATAGCGTGGCAGGAATTTTGAATTGGATGAAGGGCTTGCTACCCAAGCAGAATACGCTTGTAAATAGCTATCCTAATATAAAAATAGTTTAAAAGGTTTGGGAATGAAGTATAAATAAATTCATGCTTATGTGTATGACTGCATACTATACTGAAAGGAGTATGAAAATCTCGATCGGTGTCTGATATGCGATGAACCTAGATATGTCCAATCCACTGGCAAGGAAGGAACAAGCTCAAAAGTTCATCATAAAGTGTTGAAATATTTTCTCATTGGGCCTAGATTAAAGCGGTTTTTCACAGTATCATAGATAGCAGAGGAAATGACTAGGCATGCTAGGGCATAAGAAGGGGATAATATCATGTGTCATCTTATTGATTCTACACCTTGGAAGAGGTTGTGTTTTGAGTATCCCGATTTAGCTCGAGAACAATGTAACATTCATTTGGCAATATCAATAGATTGTTTCAATCCATTTGGAAATCTAAGCACCAATCAGAGTATATGGATAGTGATAGCCCCCCTCAACCTCCATCCTTCACAGTGTATGAGACCTGAATTTTTGATGTTGTCTTTTTTGATACCTGGGCCAAAAGGCACCAAGTGAGGACATGATGTCTACCTGGATCCTTTGGTAAAAGAATTAAATGAGTTGTGCGAAGAGGGTGTGAAATCATTTAACTCTTTTAGAAAATAAGAGTTTACGCTGGAAGTTATGTTGATGTGGGCAATTCATGATTTTCCAGCTTATGGGACATTGTCCGATTGTGTGGTATATGGTTATTTGGGGTGTCCTATTTGTGGAGAGGAGACTGAATCTTTTCGTCTTTCTTCTAGCTCAAAAAATGTATACCATTGTCATAGGATATTTTTACCCCCCACTCATAGTTTTAGATTTGAGAAAAGGTTTTTATTTTTTACCAGTCGGGGTTGAACATACGCTAGTGTCGAGAAAACTTTCAGGCTCAAAAATTGAAAGTAAATCTTATTATTGGGGCCCTAATATTCCAGGTAAGAATCCTAAATTTAAGAATATCAAGCATAAGAAGAACCCAACTAGGAATGAAACTGAGACAAGAAAGGCATGGTCTAGGAGGTCAATTTTATTTGACTTGCCTTATTGGAAGAATAAACATGTGCACCATGTATTTGATGTGATGAACTCAAAGAAGAACATCGCTGAACATATTGTGGACACATGCCTTGGGGGGAGTCATGTGAAGGATGGAGAAAATGCACGAAAAGAGCTTAAAGCGTTGAAACTTAAGCCACAACTATGGTTGAAAGAAGATAGTAGGGGAAGGAAAATAATTCCCCCCTGGTGCGTTTACTTTTACGAGTGAGGAAATGAAGGTGCTTTTAGACACAATATATAATTTGAAGGTTCCCTCTATTTTTTCATGCAACTCGCAAAGGATTATAAATTATGCTACCCATGATTTACATAAGTGTAAGTCCCACGATTGGCATGTGATCATGCAATTGGTTCCTCTATTGTTTAAGCACTATTTCTCCAAGCACAAGGATTTATGGAGGGTTATTATGCAAATTATTATCCGCTTATCACTTTTATGTGATAAGGTAGTCCATCGAGATCACATAGTGGCCGCAAAATTGGTGGTAAACGAAGCGATTTGTGTATTGGAGAAGTACTTTCCCCCATCTTTCTTTGACATAAGTGTTTACTTGTTGGTACACCTATGCAACGAGGCACTTCTTTGCGGCCCAGTTAGATATCAGTGGATGTATTCATTTAAAAGATTAATGAAAGTTTTCAAGGATTACCTCATGAATACACGATACATTGAAGGATCAATTACAGAGGAATACATCACCGTGGAGTCATCAATCTACACTCGGAAATATATGCCTGACTCGACTAACTCGACCAACGTGAATGACATTGATGAGTTCATCGATGAGGGTGGTCACGTGATGGGCAAACGAGTGAAATTAATGAGTTTGCAACATGAACAAGTAGCTCATTATCTATTTAACACACATGAAGATGTCGAAGAATGGAAAAAGTAAGTTTAAAAACTTTAAATTATTTTAACTTTTACATTATTTTAATTTTTATACATGATTAATTTTGTAATACGTTTGTTGACGCCACTAAAATGGCAGTGGTCATTTTCTGTCCAAAATGAGTTATAATTATTACTACATGATATGCCAACATATATGAACGATTTCCAGTACTCTAAACATCCTAGAATCATCAAGGGATTGGATTAAAAAGCATGTTTATCTCCTTATTTCCATAAATTTATCAACATATAATCTTCAAGAACACATCAATGGTTTTCATAGTTTCTTCAACAGATTCATGACTATTTCGTGGATTATTATCAACCTAAAACATGAGTTTAATTCCTATATCATTTCAGTTTCCAGAAATCCATTTAATCACTCCATTATTTCTTCTAAACATGAATAAATGAGACAAAAGATTTTTAAAGTGGTTCAGCCTTATGTGAATGGCCTACGTCCACTGTTATTTTATTGCTGAGTGTTTGGAAATTCTCGATTACAAGAAATTGCGTTCTGGATCCCAAGGTTTGGATTCAGAATCAGCCCCCTCCTACAATGGGGATTGTACAACGTATTTATAGCCTCGAAGCTATCATATGAAAGGGTGATACATTAAATGATATACATATGAAAGGGTAACACATTTAATGCCCTTTAAGCATGTGCGTCTAAATGATAAGCATTTAATGAACCAGTTGAACTGTTGGTTATTCAGCTATTAATGATCTGTTCGAGATGCAGCTCGGACCGCCTAAGCTTTCTGGTATTCAAGAGTTCCTCGGAGAGGTCTGTTCCTCGGAGCGTATGCGTTCCTCGGAGTGTATGAGTTCCTCGGATAGATCTATTCCTTGGAGCGTATGAGTTCCTCGGAGAGTATACGTTGTTGCCATGTAGATAGACACGTGTCTTCATATGATTGAGCCAAGTCAGCAGATTAAATTTGGTATCAACAGAAGCCCCCAATGTTTCATAGTTCGAAATTTTAGGAGTATGGAAAATTCTTTCTCGGAATTCGGTAGCTTTAAATAGTTCTTCCTGATTTTGAGGATCATATCCCTTGTATTTATTTCTCTATCCCAATTCGTAGAATCATGCTTTTTGGACTTTTTTGCTCGCTTCGGTTTCCGCGTCGCTTTTCGCCTTTTTAGCCGCTGTTGTTTGCTTTGATTCCCGCGCCAATATTTAATGCTCTTTTAGCCGTCGGTAACGTAATCATTACTTCGCCAGTTCCCAAAGCAAGATATTTAAACTTCATAGAGACTCCCATTGTCTTCTATCTTTTCAGATTTTCATCTTTGAGTTTTTCACTGTCTTCTACTCTTTAGTGCGTTCATCTCTTCCGTCGTTCATTGTCAACAGCTTCAGTCTTTTTTCTATAAGATCCTCTTTCTTCTTCTTCATTTCTTTTAATTCATCATCATGGTTTACCCAGTTGAGTCTCTTGACAAATTTCGATCTGATTTTTCCATTCCTTCTTGGGTTGTATTGGAAGAGCTTTCTGAGCCTTCTAATTATTTCAATTTGGCTGAGGGACATTGGTTCCCCAGTCTCTTTTTTGCTGAGTGTGGATTTTCTTTTCCACCAAATCCTCTGTGTCTGGAATTTTGTCAGTACTTTGATGTTGTTCCTGCACGAATAGCTCCCAACACATGGAGAATAGTTAATGGGGTGTATAAATTAAATCAAGTGCATGGAACTCGCATAGGAATTCCAGAAATCATGTACTGCTATAGATGGGCAGTTAATGATAATATTTATTATTTAAAAACTATGTTTATAAATAGAGCTTTAGTAATCAATCTCCCTGATGCCAACAGGGATTATTTTGAACATGGAGTTGTTGTAAAAAATTATCAACATCCTCCTTTAACCGGAGATGAGGTTTACCAGGGTCCTAGATGCCCTCCTTATGGCAATGGGATAGGTTATTTTTATTTATTTTATTTATCTTGAAATTATGTTTGTTTTGTGTTTGATAAAATGTATGACTGATAACAATATCTGTTTATTTGCAGTTGATAGCAAGAGAAAGTGCCCCAAAGAAGCAGATGTCAACATAAGGCATTTGGGACTTATCTGGGGTCTGCATCAAAGGGTTATTGACGAGCACATTCGATCAGCCTCCTATCTGCTCCAATATAAGAGCTATACAACTTCTTTCACTGCTCGTCCAGTGATCAGTGAAACAGAGCCAATACCACCCTCTGCAAGTTCTTTGCCAGAATCTCACGTTCCGTTGAGCGAAAGGATGAAGAAGAGAAGGACTCCTGCTCTCTTTGAGAAAACTGCCTCCGGTTCTGGAGAAATAAAAAGGATTAAGATTGATGTCCCAAAGGAGGGGACAAATAAGACTGGTGTAGTTCCTTCAACTGCTCCTGCTAAAGTCTCCGAGAAGGTTGTTGACAAGCCCGCAGTGGCTCCGAGCAGCTCTGCTGCTCCTGGAAAGGTGATTGTGATATCACCGACCAAGGATTCTTCCTTGGTTGTACCTGTTCCCCCGAGGAGGCTGAAGAAGAGCTCCTCGATCAATTTGGCTGACACCACCATTCAACCCCCTGCTGCTGGGACTAGGGTTCCCACATCAATTCCCCCGAGCTCTGACATGAGCTCGGTAAAGTCTTTGACCATTCCCGAGGTGCAAGGTAATGAAGATAACCTTACTCGGGATATGGTTACTTCTTTGGCTGCTCGTCATCTTGCTTCAGTAAGTACCTTTACTTTGATCTTTTCATAGTTTCCTTTGTTATTTCTCATATCTGTTTCTGACTTTGCTTTCTTTTTCTGTTTACAGTTGACGAGATGCTTCAACATAATCCTCAAGAAGGATGGAGCAATCAAGGCTTCTTGCTCCTCGTCCAGTGTGGAGGGAGCTCTGGAAGAAGCTACCAAGTCCTTGGAGGAATCTCGCCAGAAGTACACTACTGATAAGGCAGTCTGGGAGAATAAACTTGCTTCCTCCGAGCAGGAGAAAACTCGGGTTGCTGAGGCCTCCAAGGATTTGGAGAAGAAAGTGAATACCTTGGAGAAGGCTAATAAAGAGCTTGATGTGAAGCTCAAGGCTGCTGAGGAGTTTGAAAATAAACTCAAGGATGCTGAGGAGAAATTGGTCCAACTCCAGGAAGTAAATCGGCAGAAGGAGGAAGCTGAACAAAAATTGAAAGCTGCTGATGTTTTACTGTCCGAGAAGCTTGCCTTGGAGAAGGCCAAAAGGAAAGTTGCCGTGAAGAAGTCCTTCAGCTCTGGCTGGGACAAAGGTTGGGATAAGGGATGTGCTGCCATGGTCTCTCAAGTGGATTATGGCAGTGTAAAGTATTTCAAGGACTGATCGGTTGCTGCCCTTCAGGAATTGAAGGTCGACGAGTCATCCGAACTCTTCCAAAGACACATCCCTGGTCCTCCTCCTACTCCAGAAGAATTAGAAGAGGACGAAGCTACCTCTGAAGAATCTTCAATGGTAGTGGGAGAGAATGCCCTAACCAGTCAGCATGCTGTCAAGCAAGGAGTTTCTTCTTCCGAGCAACAGTTGGTGCTCTCCGAGCAAGTCGCAATTCCCTCCGAGCAACCTGCCTCCTCTTCCCAACCTCCCGAGAAGGTTTTGGGAGATAAGTAAAAGGTGTAGTGTTGTTCGGTTTTCTCTTTTTATTTTTCTTCTTTGTCAAATGTAACCAAGATCTTTGTAACTCTGCACTATGATCTAATAAAATTTGAGTTTTCTTCCATACGATTGTCTCTTTTCTATTTGTACTCTGTCTTGATCTTCTTTTTGATGATTTTTATGTTTATATACATAAATTAATTGTCCAATTTTTATTTACAAAATATTGCATATCATGATTTTAAAATCATAACTGTTAGATTAATTCTTTTTTAGAAATCCGACAAATAGTGGATTTCATAAATCATAACTTTTTGCTTGATTCTCAAGTTTCAATTTTATATCATGGAATAAATATTTTAAATGATTGAATATACCAATATATACGACGATGATAAGATTTGATAATTTTCATTGATAATTTTCATTATAAATTTTGTAAAATCTTTGATGTCTATTCAAATTCCCATCATATTTTTAATAAAAGAATGGGAAAAGGTTAAAGACAATAAAAAGTTTTCTCATGGAAATCATGACCCAGATCTATTTTCTCTCTTCAAGTTTGAGTCTCTTTGCATTCATTTTTATGAACTATATACTTAATTTGGTTCAGCTTCCATTTATGTCAATAAAGTCAAATTGATTGATTTTTGATATAAATTTGGTAATAACTTATATCATTCAGCATATTTTTATCTCTCCAAATAGGGAATAGGAAGGGATCAATATAAAAAATAATTTTCTCTCACCTGTAAAACCCACTAACTGTAGTTGGTCGACGAGGAAAAAATATTCCAAACTGTATCAACGTAGTTGGTCGACGAGGAAAAAATATTCCAAACTGTTTCAACGTAGTTGGTCGACGAGGAAAAAATATTCCAAACTGTATCAACGTAGTTGGTCGACGAGGAAAAAATATTCCAAACTGTACCAAGTATGGTTGGTCGGGGATAAAAACCCACTAACTGTAGTTGGTCGACGAGAAGAATTTATCGACCTTGGTTGGTCGGACACATTTTATGAAAAAGACAAAAATTTACCAAGTATGGTTAGTAGGGTATAAACTCTCACTAACTATAATTGGTCGACGAGCACAATTTAACAACCTTGGTTGGTTGGAAAAATTTTAAACATTTTTATACTCATTACTTTATTATTAAGTGATTGAGCAACATTACTAATACTTGTAACTTTTTTATTACTAAGTTGGTCGATGAACAACACATAATTGTTATCTTTTTAACTTATACATATGCACAGATGTAGAGTATTTTACAAGACAATAGCAATTAAGATTGCGAATAAAAATGAAAGTCTTTCATTAAAATCAAAAACAAAATACATTGAGAATGAAAATGTATACTAACTATTACATTGAGATTCCTACTCGATTGGTTTCTTTCCCTCTTCTTTTGAAACAGGTTCCTCGCCAGCAGGATGATCATCCAAAGCCTAAGGGGAGTTTATGAAATTAAGATCTTTCAGCATTCTGATGTTCATCACAGATGGTCTGTCCGATCAACTCTTGCTCGTCCCCGAGCAGGAAGTTGCTCTTCAAGACTCATGATCTTCTTGAACATCTCAGCCAAGGCCTGGTTCTTTGCCATTAGTTGGAAGGCTTGATTATCCAAAGCAGATTGAGTTCTCTGTTCTTCGACAGTTACCCGAGCAGCTCTTACTCGTCCCCGAGAACCTCTTGCTCGTCCCCGAGCAGAGGTAGAAGTCAAAATCAGCATCTACAGCACTGAGATCTTTGCTACTACTGTCTCGACCAATAATGAAGAAGAAGTTGTGTGAAAATGTTTCGAAGTCCACCACTAGCTTGGTACTAATCCGATTGAAGAGTTGGGTTCAAAAGCTAGTATGTTACTCGACAAAGTATTCAAAGGATCATAAATCAGAAGAATCAAGCACTCTGTTGCTCGGCACATGAGGCAGTTGGTCGGCTGGCAAACCAATCAACATACTTGAAGATTATGACAAGCTACAAGCTGCATACTATGGCATGGCTGCATCCAAATTCCCAGGGGTGATACATAGCACACGAAGTTATTCAAAAGAAAGATTAGCAACCATTGATCAGCCTGCATCATATCTCGTCATGGAGATAATGCACTTTATGTTGAACAAATCAAGAAGGTAGATCAAGAATTTCACGAGCACCGAGCAACACTGCAGAATAAATACTCCATCCTTTCAAGTAAACCATCAAGCATGGAGCATTGGGGGCTTCTGTTAACGCAAAAATTCTCCATCTATGAGGACCAATCAGAAAAGGACACATGTCATCCTACGTGGCAATATTCGACACCCGAGGAGTGTTGGTCGGCACCCGAGGAGTGTTAGTCGGCACCCGAGGAGTTGGTCGGTACCCGAGGAGAGTTAGTCGGCACCCGAGGAGAGTTGGTCGACATACCAACAGGGAAGATCAAAGGATAACTAAGCATTTAATGATCATTAATGTACATTTATACCGTAGATGACAACACATATCATACCAAGCAATTCAACAATTAGATTCGTTAAATGTAGACATAATGTATAAATGTCTACATACAATGAATCTCTTTATCTCCCATCACTATAAATACATGTATTCCCTTAGCCAAAAGGGGGGATCTAAGAAAACCAAGAACCGAGAGACACCATACACAAGATCCACACCCTTTTTCTCCCTCTCTCTACCACATTGTGCTATTGTAAACCCCTGGGAATAAAATAACAGTGGACGTAGGCTTTTCCTTATAGCCGAACCACTTTAAAAATCTTTTTCTCTTATATGTTTGATGTGAATGTTTATCTTCATCTTCAATCTCATCCTCATCATTTATCTGCTGTTGAAGCCAGATCTCCCCCTTTTGGCTAAAGGAATACATGTATTTATAGTGATGGGAGATAAAGAGATTCATTGTATGTAGACATTTATACATTATGTCTACATTCAATGAATCTAATTGTTGAATTGCTTGGTATGCTATGTGTTGTCATCTACGGTATAAATGTACATTAATGATCATTAAATGCTTAGTTATCCTTTGATCTTCCCTGTTGGTATGTCGACCAACTCTCCTCGGGTGCCGACTAACTCTCCTCGGGTACCGACCAACTCCTCGGGTGCCGACTAACACTCCTCGGGTGCCGACCAACACTCCTCGGGTGTCGACCAACACTCCTCGGGTGTCGAATATTGCCACGTAGGATGACATGTGTCCTTTTCTGATTGGTCCTCGTAGATGGAGAATTTTTGCATTAACAGAAGCCCCCAATGCTCCATGCTTGATGGTTTACTTGAAAGGATGGAGTATTTATTCTGCAGTGTTGCTCGGTGCTCATGAAATTATTGATCTACCTTCTTGATTTGTTCAACATAAAGTGCATTATCTCCAGGACGACATATGATGCAGGCTGATCAATGGTTGCTAATCTTTCTTTTGAATAACTTCGTGTGCTATGTATCACCCCTGGGAATTTGGATGCAGCCATGCCATAGTATGCAGCTTGTAGCTTGTCATAATCTTCAAGTATGTTGATTGGTTTGCCAGCCGACCAACTACCTCATGTGCCGAGCAACAGAGTGCTTGATTCTTCTAATTTATGATCCTCTGAATACTTTGTCGAGTAACATACTAGCTTTTGAACCCAACTCTTCAATCTGATTAGTACCAAGCTAGTGGTGGACTTCAAAACATTTTCACACTACTTCTTCTTCATTATTGGTCGAGACAGTAGTAGCAAAGATCTCAGTGCTGTAGATGATGATTTTGACTTCTACCTCTGCTCGGGGATGAGCAAGAGGTTCTCGGGGACGAGCAAGAGCTGCTCGGGTAACTGTCGAAGACCAGAGAACTCAATCTGCTTTGGAGAATCAATCCTTCCAACTAATGGCAAAGAACCAGGCCTTGGCTGATGTCCGAGAAGATCATGAGTCTTGAAGAGAAACTTCCTGCTCGGGGACGAGCAAGAGTTGCTCGGACAGACCATCTGTGATGAACATCAGAATGCTGAAAGATCTTAATTTCATAAACTCCCCTTATGCTTTGGATGATCATCCTGCTGGCGAGGAACCTGTTTCAAAAGAAGAGGGAAAGAAACCAATAGAGTAGGAATCTCAATGTAATAGTTAGTATACATTTTCATTCTCAATGTATTTTGTTTTTGATTTTAATGAAAGACTTTCATTTTTGTTCGCAATCTTAATTGCTATTGTCTTGTAAAATACTCTACATCTGTGCACATGTAAAAGTTAAAAAGATAACAATATTGTGTTGTTCATCGACCAACTTAGTAATAAAAAAGTTACAAGTATTAGTAATGTTGCTCGATCACTTAATAATAAAGTAATGAGTATAAAAATGTTTAAATTTTTTCCAACCAACCAAGGTTGTTAAATTGTGCTCGTCGATCAATTATAGTTAGTGAGAGTTTATACCCTACTAACCATACTTGGTAAATTTTTGTCTTTTTCATAAAATGTGTCCGACCAACCAAGGTCGATAAATTCTTCTCGTCGACCAACTACAGTTAGTGGGTTTTTATCCCCGACCAACCATACTTGGTACAGTTTGGAATATTTTTTCCTCGTCGACCAACTACGTTGATACAGTTTGGAATATTTTTTCCTCGTCGACCAACTACGTTGAAACAGTTTGGAATATTTTTTCCTCGTCGACCAACTACGTTGATACAGTTTGGAATATTTTTTCCTCGTCGACCAACTACGTTGATACAGTTTGGAATATTTTTTCCTCGTCGACCAACTACAGTTAGTGGGTTTTACAGGTGAGAGAAAATTATTTTTTATATTGATCCCTTCATATTCCCTATTTGGAGTGATAAAAATATGCTGAATGATATAAGTTATTACCAAATTTATATCAAAAATCAATCAATTTGACTTTATTGACATAAATGGAAGCTGAACCAAATTAAGTATATAGTTCATAAAAATGAATGCAAAGAGACTCAAACTTGAAGAGAGAAAATAGATCTGGGTCATGATTTCCATGAGAAAACTTTTTATTGTCTTTAACCTTTTCCCATTCTTTTATTAAAAATATGATGGGAATTTGAATAGACATCAAAGATTTTACAAATTTTATAATGAAAATTATCAATGAAAATTATCAAATCTTATCATCGTCGTATATATTGGTATATGTAATCATTTAAAATATTTATTCCATGATATAAAATTGAAACTTGAGAATCAAGCAAAGAGTTATGATTTATGAAATGCTTTATTTTTCATATTTCTAAATAAGAATTAATCTAACAGTTATGATTTTAAAATCATGATATGCAATATTTTGCAGATAAAAATTGGACAATTAATTCAAGTATATAAACATAAAAATCATGATTGAATCAACAGATGTATGTATAATTGATTATACGTAGAGAAAATAAAAACTTAGCTTTTGATGGAGAACAATGGTTGTAACACGTTCCCACAGACGGCGCCAATCTGTTGAAGACAGAAAATGGCCACTGCCATTTTAGTGGCGTCAACAGCAGATAAATGATGAGGATGAGATTGAAGATGAAGATAAACATTCACATCAAACATATAAGAGACAAATATTTTTAAAGTGGTTCGGCCTTATAAGAATGGCCTACGTCCACTGTTATTTTATTCCCAGGGGTTTACAATAGCACAATGTGATAGAGAGAGGGAGAAAAAGGGTGTGGATCTTGTGTATGGTGTCTCTCAGTTCTTGGTTTTCTTGGATCTCCCCCTTTTGGCTAAGGGAATACATGTATTTATAGTGATGGGAGATAAAGAGATTCATTGTATGTAGACATTTATACATTATGTCTACATTCAACGAATCTAATTGTTGAATTGCTTGCTATGCTATGTGTTGTCATCTACGGTATAAATGTACATTGATGATCATTAAATGCTTAGTTATCCTTTGATCTTCCCTGTTGGTATGTCGACCAACTCTCCTCGGGTGCCGACTAACTCTCCTCTGGTACCGACCAACTCCTCGGGTGCCGACTAACACTCCTCGGGTGCCGACCAACACTCCTCGGGTGTCGACCAACTCTCCTCGGGTGTCGAATATTGCCACGTAGGATGACATGTGTCCTTTTCTGTTTGGTCCTCGTAGATGGAGAATTTTTTCGTTAACAACGTTCGTCACGATCCATGTAGAAAATATGAAGCCTGTGAGAACAATAAACGACAAAAAATAATGGCACAATCAGACAGTGAATTTAGGTTGTGGTTGGCACGAGAAGTAATTATAATGAAAATGGATGTTATTCAATGTCACATTACAAGAAAGCTTTACAACTAACCTAATTAATTTATCTATATTCTCAGCTCTTAAAGACGGGTGATACGACAGCAAAGCTTGCTCGTCTAGCCACTAGACCCTTGTTCATGGCACAAGAGTATAAAAAGTATCGATTGCACGGTTATGTATTCGGTGCAAGGGTGTATGAGGAAAATACAAATGTACAGAACTCGAGCATTTCATATAAGGCTCTTACTTTCTTTCAAGCGAGTGCGAAAGATAAAAACCTCATTGAAGCTGAAATGACTTACTATGGTGTAATTAAAAATATATTTGAATTGGACTATGTAAGCTTAAAAAAGGTTGTATTTTGCTATGATTGGGTAAGAGTTGAGGATAAAAATGATTGTAAAGTTGACACTAATTTGATCATGGTTGACTTGTCCAAGTTGAAGAGAAATGAACACGTGAGCGATGAGCCGTTTATTTGTGCCTTTCAAAAGGTTAAGAAAGTATTTTACTGAAAGTATATCAACAACGAGCCTTGGTCAATCGTCCTACATGCACCAAAGTGTCTAAACAGTAGTGTGGATAACTTGGTTGCTCCTACCGAATATCAATCCATTTTTTATGATAACCTGAATTTGAAACAAATTTTAGATTTGTAATAAGTATTCCAATTTTTTGTAATGACCAGTGGTTGTATTATTATCGGACGATAATTTAATGAGTTTTATTCATTTGTACTTGATTATTTTAATGCTTATAATAACCAGTGGGTGTATTATTCTTGTGCTTTGTTATTATCGAATTTGAATCAAAATTGCTTTTATGGTTAGTGAATATGTTAATTAGGATTTTAATTAATTTAAGCACTAATTCAAAGTCCATGACACGAGAGTGTGTGTTCCGGGGGGGTTATGGCTGGCCATTTTTGACACGATAACCCGTTTACGGTCATAACCGGAAATGAACCGAACATGACATGATTAGCTTGTACAGATTTAGGGATACCCAAAACTTATACTCAAATCAAAATCAACGCGACTCAAAAATGACACGACTAACCCAAATGGCCACTCCTATGGGGGGCAGTGTGCGTATGTGTAAATTGAATTTGGTATTGGGTATTAGTAATGGTATAAATTGGTATTGGTATAAATTAAAATTGATATAAATTGGTATTGATATTAGTATAAATTGAAATTGATATCGTATGTATTGTTATTATCATATTTGAGCGTTAATTCAAACTTCATATACATGTTTGTACTAATAATAATTTTTTTTGCAGAAAATGTCTTCATCCCAACGATGTAGTAGAGGCGTTGACGACTCCTCGGTCAGTAGGCCCCCAAAATAGGGAAAATTGGGGTCCGTCGTTGATTATAAGACAATATGTTTTACTAGATCGCTAGAGTTAATGAAGGTGATCGTGGGCCCGGGGTTACACTGATTGGAGGGTCATGCCTAATGACCTCAAGATTAGCATCTGGGGGGCACTACAGTTAATGTATTTATATTTATAATCCACTAACACTTACTTTCTTTTTGGATTGTATTAGTTTGATAGGAACAATTCAGCTTGCCCCCACATGTTCAAGACTCCATGTTGGAACAATTGTGGGATCAATATAAGATGTGGAAGAAGAATATACGGGCACGATACTTTAAGAAGACCCGGGAGTCCATTCTGAGTGTAAGTGACACTGTCCCCCTGAAGGAGCCGATCTCATTGGCACAGTGGCAAAATTTTGTCGATAATGAGATCGATGAGCGGCAATTGGCATCTCACCAATCGGGGAGGGATAACCGAGAAAAAAAATTGGACGTGCACTACTCCGGGCGTACATCTTATGCCGAGGTGGAGCATAGGGTGGTAAGTTTTATTTTTCTTTAATTTTAGTTTTATGTTATTCTAATTTAGAATTACTTTTCATTGCTTACTAATTCAGCATTATTTTATTTCAGGAGATGGGGAGTATTCCTGGGGGTAGGCGACATTGGCTCGATGCCTTTGTGGTAATTCGAATGAAGAAGGGAAAGGAAAAGGAGGTGGCCCCGAGCATCGTAGCCACAATTATAATTTATAAATGTTTTACGTTATAATTTTTTTATTTACTTAATTAACTAATCATGTACTTTTTGTCGTTTCAGGAAAAGCTTCAGGAAGTGCATGAGTCACAGTCTAATGTCGACAAAGCGTCTTTAGCTACGAACGCACTCAACCAAGTGCTCGGTACGGATCGCAATGGGAGGAATAGGGGTTGGGTGGGGAAGTCGAGAATCATCGCAATGGAGATGAGAAACACCAAGTTAGCACATAAGGTGGACACCCATGACGATAAGCTATCAAGGTTGGAGGCGACGATCCTAGATATTTACACCTTCATGAAGTGTCAGTTGGGTAAAGGGAAGGAGAAGGAGAAGGGGAAGGGGAAGGATATGGAGAAGGAGGTCTTCATCGTCGATACGCACGGACTCGTCACCATATGATCCATTTCCCATCTTGTCTCCCATCAAGCGGCCTATGTCAACAATCGGTTGGCAGAGCGTGTTTCTACTCGACATATATTATGGGGAACGGATATCGAGGGGGTTGAGGGACACGTTCTTCCTCCCGGGTATACTGGTTCATGGATGTACCCTATAAGAAATTGAGGCAAGGGTGCTCGTCACCCGTGTGGTGCAGGAAAGGAGAACTCGACTCCGTGGTTGCGCAAACAATACGACGTTCATCGAATTAATGGGATGCTCAATGGAGAAATCATGTGGCCTTCCTTCCTCCTCCAACCTACTCAAGACCCAGTGCCATGACATTATTTCTATCTTTTTTATTTGGATATTGGATATTTGTATTTCTAATTTAGTTGTTGGTTTGGATATGGATATTTGTATTTTTTTTTATTTGGATATGGATTATATATGTCATGATTTGGTACATTATTTATATTTTATTTGTATATATACTATTTGGATAGGTATAATTTTGCTATAATAGGTACAAATATACTGCTGGACAGTGGCATTTGCCATATTGCCCAACAGTTTTTTTTAAATTTTTCCTAGAATCGTCACTGTAAAAAACCGTGACAAGTCCGTCACAAAGAAACTTGTCACGGTCTTTGATCGTGATAATTTTTTTTTCTTTGTCACGGGCTTGTCATAGTTTTTTACCGTGATAAAACTTGTCAAGGTCAAAGACCATGACAAGACCGTGACAAGTCTACTAAACTTGTCACGTCCTTTGACCGTGACAAGTCCGTGACAAAGGAAGTTGTCACCCCCAGACTTGTCACGGTCATAGACCTTGACAAGTTTGGCTTGTCAAGGTTTTAGACCTTGACAAGTCGACTATTTTCGTGTAGTACTTTGGCATGTTTCAGAATAAATACTGAACATAGAGGGGGAGAAGTTGGGTTGAGTGACCGGTTCAAGTCAAATGTGTTGACATTCACTAATATACTAAACAATTTGAAGGATAAAGGCCTCAACCATGAGCACATAAACCTTATGAAAAGTACATCATTATGGCCTATCTTCGATGCCTACAACATGGGGTGGGTTATTGAATAATACAACCTTCGTCATAAATTGATAAAAATAACGATTTTAAAGAATTTATTCAATTAGTGGCCATGATCAAAACTTGTTCAATATCATGAAATTTGATTCGTTGATTACATTAAAACAATGAAAGCATCTCTTAATTTAAGATGCCCGAAAAGAAAAGGATGGCTATTAATTTAGGACAAATGGATTTGGTTATAATTAAAATAACATTGCATGAATTTTAATTGCTATAACAATGGCACAATTGATATGTTGTTAATAAAAAAAATGTATTGCAAAATATTGGTAATTAAAATTTTACAAAAAGGAATCAAGTATGCAATTCAATGATATTCCATAAAATGATCAACAAGAAATTTCAAATGTTACAACAATGGCACAATTAATGTGTTGCTAATAAAAAAAGTATTAAAATATAATAGTAGTTGAAAATTTTCAACAAGGAAATTGAATATGCAATTTAATGATAATACATAAAAGATCATTAAACTATTGTGCAATTGAATATAAAATAATAATTTTTTTAGATATTCTAAACATAAGATTAGTGAAAACCATTTATAAATTTATTATATAGTTAACTGTGAAATTACAGTAAACCCACATATGCAACATTATATCATTTACTAATGAAAGGGTAAAATAACATCGAGTAATTTTACAAACTTTGTCTTAAGATAATAACTCCTCATTGAAACCAGTTACCTTGCACCATAAAAACTCCACATCAGGACAAAGCATCCTTTACAAGTAAAGACTGAAAATCAAACAAGAATCATAACCCTAAATCTATATAATATGTCCACAAAAGAAACGCTACACATCTCCATATATGCATAAAAAAGTATAAACGTAAAAACCACACAATAAATATCCATGATAGAAATACAAAAACACAAAGCTCCATGAGTGCAATGTGTTAAAAATAATGATTATCGAATATACAAAAGGCCCTAAAATTTATAAATAAGTAAAATTGGAAGAACTTACTTTTTGAGGATTATGATAGACACAACGTCCTAAAGGTGAAATTATTCACTTATATTGATGATGTTAGTCTCTTGAACAAATACCTCTCAAAATTCAACGGATATATTACTCCATCAGCAGCAATGGATAATCTCAAAACTCTCAGGATACTCTAGAACCATAAAATCAAATAAATACTTAATGGGAATATGATAAATTATATTTTGTAGAGGATATATAAAGGGAGATAGAGAGAATGACATTTTTATGGTAGTTTTTGCAAATCATAAGACTCAGATTTATAAGAATAAAGTAAAATATTGGAAAATAATTTACTCCCACTAACCCACCTTTATCTCCACTAATGGGTAGTTGTGATGATTAAAAGACTAAGTAAAAAATTAGAATGCATTCACTTAAAAGTTAAAATGTATTTAATTAAAAATTAAAAATTAAATCTTAAATGAGTAAAAAATCTAGCTAACTCAAGAGAAGCCTAAAGATTCCAAGGCCTATTAAAAGACTTTAATATTTAGTGAGCTAGGTGGAATTTGAGCCCCAGTCCTTAAGGTAAATTCCTTCCAAAGTTACCCCTAAAACATTAATCCCAAACCTCAAGTCCAATTCCCTCCAAAGTTACCACTAGAACACTAATCCCAAATTATTTATTTCGTTCAAAATATATATATATATATATATATATATATATATATATATATATATATATATATATATATATATATATATATATATATATATATATATATATATATATATATAACTCTTATCAACTCCACGAAGGGAAATACTCTGCCTCAATCCCCTCAAAATTAGCACATATTGACGGCATCTACCTCCCGACGAGAGGTCAACCGTTTAACGCAGTTTAGTGAGGGGTGAGTGTTGAAAAATTGGACATAAAGTGTTGTCCAGAATTTTCTCGACAGAATTTTGAGAAACTTTGAGCTCAAATTTAGATTGGACCCACAACATGATATTTTTGGAACCATATACGAGCGCATTCCCCTTTGCAAGGAGATTAACGTGGTATATTCACATGTCCAATTCCATTAAGTAATGAATGATAAATATGTCTCCAAAGTGACCCATAAAGCAATGAAAGTTTAATGAATTTGAGAGTGTATTATCCTTGTCCCATATAGGAAAAAGAATGGGAATGTGACACCCCGCCTAATTAAATACCGGGCGATCACTCCTTTATTAAATTAAATCAAGGTGAACAGTTGGTTCATTCTCAGCATCACTGTCGATAAAAATAAATTTTTCCAATTTAACACCCTAATTAATTAAGCTAAGTGTCAAAACCATTTTCATACATAACTTTCCAAATTTTATTTAAAGAAAGATTATTTATTTATTTTATTAACAACATTCAAAAAGTAATAATCACACCACATCAATTCTGCAACATAATTCAAATAATTTAAAACATTCGTCAATCGAATGTCAACATACGAAATCTAAAGTCACACATCCAAACTGAATAAATCTCGTAGTAACAGTACTGGAAATAGCTGAAATACAAATGTTCAATAACAACGGAATAATGGAAAGAGCTACACATGCCCAACTAAATGAAAGTACTAAGAGTGGATCCGAATGAACGAAGTTGTCTAATCAAGAGACCTGCAATTCCCACCTAAGCTGCAGCGCGTTCCTTCCAAGGGATCCTAAGCAAGACGCCCCTGTGGCTGGGAACCTGTGATACATACATATATATACAAGTGAGAGAGAGAAAAAGTAACGGGTCAGAGCCCGATAGTGTGTATGATTTAAAAATTCGTTTAGCAAGTATTTAAATTGATACAGGCCAATGCAACAACATATTAGTGCGACACTCTCTTGAGAAATTCTCACCTCTCTTCTAATGTGCACACCTATAGCACTAACCTTCCCAGTAGTCTATCTCATCACATATCACGCTATCATTTCCCAATGGTTTAACTTATCTTAGGTTATTCGCAGGATTCAGAATTTAATGATTCAATTGTTTGAAAAGAATATTTCAATTAGTAACCAAAGTTATCATTTTAACTTTATTAATTAATAAAGTAATCCAGTGTCATATTATACTTTCTCAAAACAAGTATTTACAATTTGAGTCATCAACCATGTCCTACATATCAAATCACAGTAGGCAGTTCCAGATTTCAGGATTTCGTATATATATTAACTACTCGTAAGAATATATATATCATAACAGCACCCCAAATAAAAACTATGGTGCGGGCATACTCTACTATCCAAACCCCGTATCACTCGTATTAAGGGGAATACAAATTCGGAATCACTCTCGAATTGTATTAACACATACACAAACAATATTGAGGCGAAGCATAGATTCCAAGTCTCTAAGAGGATGGCACATACCCGCGTCTCTTAGGACCGTCTGAACTATCGATTCGATAGCCTGTACCAAGGATATCTAGCTTCTAGGGTACAAGTAAATATCCCCCATAAAGGTCCCATCGAGATAAGACTGTCCCAGCGCGGTAACCTCAGGGATAGCAAGTAGCGTGGGCATGTTTTCACACATAGATAATATATGCATACACAACCATATAAATATACCACTTTGTTATCATATCAATATAGGTTTCTCTCATCACCCAAAATTACAATATTTATCCTTACTTTTCACATTAAGTATTCCTTATAAGGGTTCGTCGCTAACCTGAACTCGAAGGGTTTCTCTAACCCCTTTTACATGACACTCGTGGACCCTATCCTCCCAAATATAAAATTCAGTAGGTGTCATTATTATGTTTCAACGTAACTCTCTTATGCGCCTCACCCTTTAATAAATAAATTAACCAACCCTAAAGTAAATATCCATAAATACCATTCTCGTCGAATATTAAAGATCCCAAAATTTATTCATATGCCCTACTAGTCCTCCATGTCTCCCAAATCATTTTATTAAGAATGCCCAAGAATTATATCACGACAATTTGAATTTAACTCATTTAAAAAGGAAAATAGGAGTCTGCCAGGAGGGGTCGATCGATCGAGATTTGGGGCTCGATCGATCGAACCTTCGATCGATCGAGGCTCTAGTCTCGATCGATCGATCAAGCAGGTATTGCGATTTCTGCAGAATTGCAGTTACGGGTTCTAACACCTATTCTCATCCAATTTCAAGTTTTACATTCCCAAACGTCCAAAATCTTGTCTTACTAACATCCTAACATGATATGATACACATCCTACGTAAAGCATGTCAATATACGTCACTAAACATGGATTAATCATGCCGAAATTCATTTAGAACTCAAGAACCCTAAAAATCTCTAAATCATGGTTCTAATCTGTTTTAACCCAGAATTCCTTTCTTAATTACACCAAAATTTTGTGGATTATTCTTTTACATCACAAAAGATTTCCAGAATAAGGTTTAACTCTTTACTACATGCAAATTCTTATCACAATTTGGGTTTTCTTCCATATATTCCATCCCTAATCATTCCTAAACTAATATGGAAATTGCACCAACGAAATAAGCAAGATAAATACTTGCCTGGGATTTTTGATGTTCTGATTTGCAGATGTTTTTGGTATGGTGGCGTAGCCCGTCGCGCGATCTACGCGTTGGTGGTGGTGGCGGTGCAAATGGATGACTTTTGGGGCCTTGGATTGCCTTGGAAGCTTTCTTCTTCCCTCTCCTATGGCTGTCACTTGTGTTTGAGTTTTCTAACCCTAGCTGACTAACCTAAATGGATGATATAAGTTTCTGATTTTCGTGGGTTTAATTACCCATAAATGTGAAATGTCCAAAATGCCCTCCCGGGGTACCACTTAGGCCTAAAAACGCCCTGAGACCCAAACTAAACCCCCGGGTACACTTTTCTGACTATCTCGATCCTTCCGGACGCGTTGGCGTACTCAAAACGACCATACGAATGACTTATAAAATATTCACTTTTATTTATCAATAATTAGTCCCGACGCGACACGGGCGCGTCCCGACTTAAATTTCCAAAATTGTCATTTTATTCACTCGTGACATTCAATATAACCAATATTACATATTACTTTGCTCATTAGTAATATTCAACAAATTTCCCATAATTACTAACTCTCGTCACGTTAATAATTATAACATAATTAATTTTTGGATTTTTATTAAATAATTAACTCACATTAAATTTAATAAATCCCCAAATTAATATAGCCTGAAAATACGGGGTATTACATACTTCCCCCCTAATAACGGAATTTCGTCCCGAAATTCAGAAAATAAGACATACCTGGTAAGAACAAGTCCGGATATCTCTCACGCATATCTGCCTCGCGCTCCCAAGTGGATTCCTTCACATTATGGTGCTTCCACTGGACTCGCACAAGTGGAACTATCTTCGACCTCAATCTCCTCTTGCTAAAGTCTAGGATAGCCACCGGTCTCTCCTCGTAAGAGCTATCAGGCTGTAAGTTGATCTCATCTATCGCAATGTGAGTATGGGCCATATCATCCCGAAGATACTGTTTCAACGACGAGATGTGGAATACATCGTGAATGCTATGTAAATGCTCTGGCAGTCCCAACCTGTATGCAACCTGCCCAATCCTCTCGATGATGGGAAATGGTCCCACGTACCTCGGAGCCAACTTCCCCTTCTTCCCGAACCTCATCACTCCCTTCATAGGAGATACACGCAATAACACTTGGTCCCCCACACTAAACTCTCGGAAGAACCGTTTCGTATCGGCGTAGCTCTTCTGCCTGTCCTGGGCTACCCGAATGCGACTCCTGATCATCTCGATCCTCGCGGAGGTTTCCTGAATCACCTCTGGTCCTAGCAACTTGTTATCCCCCACTTCGAGCCAATAAGCTGGGGAACGACAAGGCCTGCCATACAAAGCCTCAAATGGATCCATCCCAATCGTGAAGTGATAAGAGTTATTATAAGCAAACTCTACCAGTGGAAGATGTGGCTCCCAACCTCCTCCAAAATCAAGAACACACATGCGTAGCATATCCTCCAACATCTGATTAGTACGCTCTGTCTATCCATCTGTCTGTGGGTGATAAGTTGAACTCAACCTCAACTCAGTACCCATAGCCTCCTGAAAGCTTTCCCAAAAGCGTGACACGAAGATCTTCTCTCTATTTCACACAATATTCAGGGGCACCTCGTGTAATCTGACGATCTCGGCAATAAACAGCTGAGCATACTGACCCGTGGTATAATCTGTCCACACCGGTAGAAAATGAGCCACCTTGGTCAAAGGTTCTACAATCACCCAGATAGAGTCATGGCCCCGCTGTGACGTAGGCAACCCTGTAATGAAATCCATGGAAATGCTCTCCCACTTCCACGCGGGTACTTCCAATGGCTGAAGCAACCCTGACGGTTTCTGATGGTCCACCTTCACCAGCTGGCAGGTAGAACACTTGGACACGAACTCAGCAATGTCCTTCTTCATCCCACTCCACCAGTATTGTCTCCTCATATCCTGGTACATCTTATCCCCTCCAAGATGTACTACAAACCGGGACCCGTGAGATTGGGTCATCACAGCATGACGTAATTCATCCCCTTCAGGAACTACCAACCTCCCATTAAACCGCAATCCTCCATCGGAACTAACAGAATAGGACTCAGCACCCTCGGCTAGAAGTCGCACAATCTGCCCCTGGCAAAACGGGTCTGTGGTTTGTGTCTGTATCACCCTCGTAATAATCTCGGGTGTAACTGACATAACGGATATGAAAGAACGGGCTACTGCGTCCTGGTGACCCAACTCCTTCCACTTTGCCTTCCAGACGTCCGCTACCTCGTCTACCAGTCTATGACTCAACGCATCAGCAACTACGTTCGCCTTTCCCGGATGATACTGTATATCGAACTGGTAGTCCTTCACAAACTCTAGCCATCTGCGCTGACGCATATTCAGCTCTCGCTGAGTGAACAGGTACTGCAATGACTTGTGGTCTGTGAACAAGCAGAATTTCTCCCCCAATAAGTAGTGCCTCCATATCCTCAATGCAAAAACAACCGCTGCTAACTCCAGGTCGTGGGTGGGGTAATTCTTCTCATGCGGCTTAAGATTGCGGGAGGCAAAAGCTATAGCCTTCTCCTCCTGCTGAAGTACTCCCCCAAGTCCCCGTAAAGAGGCATCAGTGTAAACCAGGTACTCCTCACCCGGCTTCGGTAAAGCAAGGACTGGCGCTGAAGTAAGCTTGTCTTTCAGCTCGTCGAAAGCCAACTGACAAGCATCATCCCAAACATACGGTACCCCTTTGCGAGTCAGATTTGTCAGTGGACCCGCTATTTTGGAGAATCCTCGAATAAATCTCCTGTAGTAACCAGCTAACCCCAAGAAACTACGCACTTCTGTCGGTGTCGTGGGCTGTCCCCACTCCCTCACCGCTGACACTTTACTCGGGTCAACTGCTATCCCCTGCTCAGAAACAACATGCCCCAAGAACTGTACCTCTCGTAACCAGAATCCGCACTTCTCGTACTTAGCATACAGCTGATGCTCTCATAGAGTCTGAAGAACCTGCCTCAAGTGATCGGCATGCTCCTCCTCAGAGTGTGAATATATCAAAATGTCATCTATGAAAACGATGACAAACTGATCCAAGAACTCTCTGAATACTCGGTTCATCAAGTCCATGAAAACGGCTAGAGCATTTGTGAGTCCGAACGGCATCACCCGGAACTCATAAGACCCATACCTCGTCAAGAAAGCAGCTTTCGAAACATCCTGCTCCCTAATACGTAGCTGATGGTACCCCGACCTCAGATCTATCTTTGAAAAGAAAGTTGCTCCTCTCAGCTGGTCGAACAGATCATCGATTCGAGGCAACGGATATTTATTCTGTATCGTGACCTTTTTCAGCTCCCGGTAGTCCACACACAATCTCAGTGAACCATATCTATTCTTCACAAACAAAACTGGAGCGCCCCAAGGTGAGGTACTCCTACGAATGAAGCCCTGACCTAACAGCTGCTCTATCTGATCTCGTAGCTCTCGCATTTCTGCCGGAACCATATGGTACGGTGCGCGTGCTATAGGTCTCGTATCTGGCAATAAATCTATAAGAAAGTCTATCTCTCGACTGGGGGGTAGGCCTGGTATCTCCTGGAACACATCGGAATACTCCCTGACAATTGGGATCGAATCTAAGGGAATCACAACCTCCTTAGAGGTATCCTCCTCTATATAATACAAATGAGAGGTCGAACCTCCCTCTGGGTGAGGCATCGCCACTACAAACATATCTTGCCCCGGAATGGCAAAAACAATGCTCCCACCGAAGCAATCAATCATAGCTCTATAAGCTGCGAGCCAATCCATACCAATAATCACATCATGCTCGTGCATGTATAAAACTAACATGTCTGCAGGTAATACCAAGCTACCAATCTCTACCCCCACTCCCCGGCATATAAAGAAAATAAGAGACCCACTCCCCAGTGGTGAGTCTACACACGTCACTGTGCTCTCTGTTGTGACTAACAACCCTAAGGCCTTCAGAAAATGCGCAGCTATAAAACAATGCGTTGCCCCCGTATCAAACAAAACTCGACCCATAGTACTATGGATAGGAAACATACCCTCAATCGCGGGTGGTGCCTGTGGAGCTGCTGCCTGGTGGACGTTATAGACACGTCCATACTGTAATTGCCCCTGCTGCACTGGAGCTGCTGGAACGGCTGGTAGGGCTGGCACCTGGGCTAGAGCTGGGAGGGCAGGTGGAAAAAGTGGTCTCTGTGGCTCATTATGGGCTCCCTGCTGCTATGGGGCCCTATCTCCCTCAGGACAATCCTGGCGCCTATGACCGTGCTTACCACACCCAAAACATTGGCCTTTGAAGTTACCTCCCCTCTGTCCCTGCTAGCCGTTACCTCCCCGCCACTGGCCCTGTTGGCCCTGATTAGCACACTGCTGGCCCTGCTGTCGGTGTTGGCCCTGCTGGCCCTGCTGATTAGACTGGCCCTGCCTATAGCCCCCATATCCCTGCCTAGAATCACCTGAACGGAATCGCTTAGCAGGGTCCCCCTGATGGGAACTCTACTCGTGCTGACGAGTCTGTCCAAGAGATGGTGCCCCACTGGCACTATTACCCCCGGCCCTGCCCTGCTGGCTGGACTCTCCTACTCTCTTCCTTCCCTGAAGATGGAACCGGTGATCCTGGCAATGTAGCAACGCGGCATTGAGTACATCATTGAAAGTACTCAGGGATAAATTCCCAATAAGGTGCTAACGGATCCTCCAAGCTAACCCGTCGATAAACAGCATAATCTTCTTGCTCTCAGTAGGTGCCTCATCTGGCACAATGGTGAGAAGTCTCGTGAACTCCTCCTCATACTCCGCTACGGTAAGACTCTCCTACTTCAGATTCAGTAATCTCCGTCTCATCTCAGTCTGCACGGCGGGTGGAAAATACTTGTGGTCAAACCGCTCCCAAAATGACTGAATAGGGATCGTGTCCCTCTCCTCCAAAGTGGTAGTGGACTCCCACCATTGCAAAGCGGCTCCCACCATCTTAAAGGAAGCCAATAACTGCTTCTTCACGTCGGTGCACTCATACATACAGAGATGCCGTTGATGTCTTTCTTCCATTGGCTAACTGTGACAATATCGGAGCTACCAGAGAACTCAGGGGGATGCGCTTTCTGAAAAGCATCCCGAACCCTCTCCCACGCAGATGGAAGTTATGCTGGTACTGGCGCCACTGCCTGAGCCTGGGGTGGAGCCTGCTGAACCACCGTTAGTGCGGCATTCACCGCCTGAGCAACAATGGCGGCTACTTCATTTGCATTCATTGTGCCTTGTGCCGGAACTGCTGGCTGCTCGGCCTGGGCATGCCTATCCTTCGGAGCACGTCTCGGAGGCATCTGAAATGTGAAAAAGTTTATTAGTCTACAGTTATTATCAAATCTCAAATAGCTGAAGACTTAAACGTAAAAGCAAGAGTACAACAATCCTAAAAATAGGGCTCTATAGCAAAAACGTTAAGCTGAAAGCGAAATAAGCCGTACAAATCCTATGGACACTAGAACCTGATGCTCTGATACCACCTGTGACACCCCGCCTAATTAAATACCGGGTGATCACTCCTTTATTAAATTAAATCAAGGTGAACAGTTGGTTCATTCTCAGCATCACTGTCGATAAAAATAAATTTTTCCAATTTAACACCCTAATTAATTAAGCTAAGTGTCAAAACCATTTTCATACATAACTTTCCAAATTTTATTTAAAGAAAGATTATTTATTTATTTTATTAACAACATTCAAAAAGTAATAATCACACCACATCAATTCTGCAACATAATCCAAATAATTTAAAACATTCGTCAATCGAATGTCAACATACGAAATCTAAAGTCACACATCCAAACTGAATAAATACCATAGTAACAGTACTGGAAATAGCTGAAATACAAATATTCAATAACAACGGAATGATGGAAAGAGCTACACATGCCCAACTAAATGAAAGTACTAAGAGTGGATCCGAATGAACAAGTTGCCTAATCAAGAGACCTGCAACTCCCACCTAAGCTGCAGCACGTTCCTTCCAAGGGATCCTAAGCAAGATGCCCCTGTGGCTAGGCACCTGTGATACATACATATATATACAAGAGAGAGAGAGAGAGAGAGAGAAAAAGTAATGGGTCAGAGCCCGATAGTGTGTATAATTTAAAAATTCATTTAGCAAGTATTTAAATTGATACAGGCCAATGCAACAACATATTAGTGCGACACTCTATTGAGAAATTCTCACCTCTCTTCTAATGTGCAAACCTATCGCACTAACCTTCCCAGTGGTCTATCTCATCACATATCACGCTATCCTTTCCCAATGGTTTAACTTATCTTAGGTTATTCGCAGGATTCAGAATTTAACGATTCAATTGTTTGAAAAGAATATTTCAATTAGTAACCAAAGTTCTCATTTTAACTTTATTAATTAATAAAGTATTCCAGTGTCATATTATACTTTCTCAAAACAAGTATTTACAATTTGAGTAATCAACCATGTCCTACATATCAAATCACAGTAGGCAGTTCCAGATTTCAGGATTTCGTATAAATATTAACTACTCGTAAGAATATATATATCATAACAGCACCCCAAATAAAAACTATGGTGCGGGCATACTCTACTATCCAAACCCCGTATCACTCGTATTAAGGGGAATACAAATTCGAAATCACTCTCGAATTGTATTAACACATACACAAATAATATTGAGGCGAAGCATAGATTCCAAGTCTCTAAGTGGATGGCACATACCCGCGTCTCTTAGGACCGTCTGACTATCGATTCGATAGCCTGTACCAAGGATATCTAGCTTCTAGGGTACAAGTAAATATCCCCCATAAAGGTCCCATCAAGATAAGACTGTCCCAGCGCGGTAACCTCAGGGATAGCAAGTAGCGTGGACATGTTTTCACACATAGATAATATATGCATACACAACCATATAAATATACCACTTTGTTATCATATCAATATAGGTTTCTCTCATCATCCAAAATTACAATATTTACCCTTACTTTTCACATTAAGTATTCCTTATAAGGGTTCGTCGCTAACCTAAACTCGAAGGGTTTCTCCAACCCCTTTTACATGACACTCGTGGACCCTATCCTCCCAAGTATAAAATTCAGTAGGTGTCATTATTATGTTTCAACGTAACTCTCTTACGCACCTCACCCTTTAATAAATAAATTTACCAACCCTAAAGTAAATATCCATAAATACCATTCTCGTCGAATATTAAAGATCGCAAAATTTATTCATATGCCCTACTGGTCCTCCATGTCTCCCGAATCATTTTATTAAGAATGCCCAAGAATTATATCACGACAATTTGAATTTAACTCATTTAAAAAGGGAAATAGGAGTTTGCCAGGAGGGGTCGATCGATTGAGGTTTGGGGCTCGATCGATCGAGGCTCTAGGCTCGATCAATCGATCAAGCAGGTATTGCGATTTCTGCAGAATTGCAGTTACGGGTTCTAACACCCATTCTCATCCAATTTCAAGTTTTACATTCCCAAACATCCAAAATCTTGTCCTACTAACATCCTAACATGATATGATACACATCCTACGTAAAGCATGTCAATTTACGTAACTAAACATGGATTAATCATGCTAAAATTTATTTAGAACTCAAGAACCCTAAAAATCTCTAAATCATGGTTCTAATCTGTTTTACCCCATAATTCCTTTCTTAATTACACCAAAATTTCGTCGATTATTCTTTTACATCACAAAAGATTTCCAGAATAAGGTTTAAGTCTTTACTACATGCAAATTCCTATCACAATTTGGGTTTTCTTCCATATATTCCATCCCTAATCATTCCTAAACTAATATGGAAATTGCACCAACGAAATAAGCAAGATAAACACTTGCCTGGGATTTTTGATGTTCTGATTTGCAGATGTTTTTGGTATGGTGGCGTAGCCCGTCGCGCGATCTACGCGTTGGTGGTGGTGGCGGTGCAAACGGATGACTTTTGGGGCCTTGGATTGCCTTGGAAGCTTTCTTCTTCCCTCTCCTATGGCCGTCACTTGTGTTTGAGTTTTCTAACCCTAGCTGACTAACCTAAATGGATGATATAAGTTTCTGATTTTCGTGGGTTTAATTACCCATAAATGTGAAATGTCCAAAATGCCCTCCCGGGGTACCACTTAGGCCTAAAAACTCCCTGAGACCCAAACTAAAACCCCAGGGTACACTTTTCTGACTATCTCGACCCTTCCGGACGCGTTGGCGTACTCAAAATGGCCATACGAACGACTTATAAAATATTCACTTTTATTTATCAATAATTAGTCCCGATGCGACACAGGCGCGTCCCGACTTAAATTTCCAAAATTGTCATTTTATTCACTCGTGACATTCAATATAACCAATATTATATATTACTTTTCTCATTAGTAATATTCAACAATTTTTCCATAATTACTAACTCTCGTCACGTTATTAATTATAACATAATTAATTTCCGGATTTTTATTAAATAATTAACTCACATTAAATTTAATAAATCCCCAAATTAATATAGCCTGAAAATACGGGGTATTACAGGGAATTTGAAGAGTTAATAAAACCTCAAATGTAGACTAAGGCTTGAATGCCTTTGGAGTATCCCAACTCTTTGAAGGGGAAATGGCCTACACTATGCAAGTGTTGGACTTCGGCCACAAGCCCACACACACGCGTCATCCGTCCGACTGGTTGGCCGACTCATCTCGGGCTTGGGATTATAAAAATTCCTTTCATGTTTTGGCCGAATTTAAATTAACTTTTTGGGCTAAAATTAATTAATTAAGTTAAACCAAATTTAACTATTTAACATTTTAACTGCTTTGATTGTTCCCAGCACTCAAAATCTCTGCTATATATATAGCCTTTCCCTTTTAGTTTTAAATCATGATAAAAATCTGAAAATGTAAACATTCTTTCAGAAAATTATTTTCCCCGTTTATGCATTCATTACAATTTCATATTACTATTCTAGTTTAGTTGAAAATATAAACTTGTGTTCGCTGGAATTAATCATTATTGTGGTACTTGATTAATTCAAAAAATCCGTTTTGTCCTGGAAGACAATTATTCAATAACCCTGAAGCACGTTGGATGGAATAATTTTGCCTTAAGGAGACTATTCTAAATAGGGCGCAAATTTATTTTCTATTTGTTAATATATTCTACAAATTCCATCGATTAAAAGTAAGTTTCTGAATTTATTTTATATTTGTAAATTTTGTAATTACTGAATTTAATAATTATGTTTTAATTTTGAATTTATAGTTTCAGTTAATAACAATCTTAATGCAAATTTATTCGTTTAGTATTTTATAAACCCATAGAGAAATATTATTTTAATGTTACATAAATTATAATTTTTGTACCTGTATACATTTATAATTAATAATTCAAATTTTAATTATTATTGTAACAATTCTGTTTTGTACAGATTTTTATAAACTGCGCACTTTCTAAAAATTCTATTTTGTATAGACTTCAATTAATCTTCATAATTAATTTTACACACAATTTTTTTTACTCAATTTAGACTAGTAAAAATTACTATTTACTATTTGTGTAATTCTATGTTATATATTTCAGAATAGTATTTAGAATTCTTGTTAGAATTCATTTAGTATTAATTCTAATTTGAGGAAATTGGTATAACAGAATTTGGTATTTTGTTTTGAGAAATTCATTACAAATGAATATTATTATTGATATTTTTTTTTTGTAACAGAAATGGAATCATTAAGTACAAACATAGTCCCATCGATCGTGAATGTGACTCATGTTACTATTGTTGCCCCCGTGAACATGTCACATGGGGTAAAACTAGAAAAAGTTACCAGGACCGATTTCAAAAGCTAGCAAAGATAGATATATTTCTATCTCGCAACTTTCCAATTGGCAAGATTTGTATATGAAGATTGTTCTTCTTTGTAAGAAGGAAATGAGACTAAAAACATTGTTGTCGTTGATGCATGAAAACATTCAGATTCTCTATACCGCAACTGCATCCTGACGTACTTGGACAAGATGTTGTACCACATGTACTGCACGATGAAAACCCCAAAGGAATTATGGATTTCTTTGGAGAAGAAGTACAAAACTGAAGATTTGGGTATGAATAAATTCATCATGGGCCGTTTTCTAGACTTCAAAATGCTCGACTCCAAGACAATTATTGCACAAGTTCAGGAACTTCATGTTATTCTTCACGATATTCACGCTGAAGGAATGTGGATCAGTGACACTTTCCAAGTGGCGCTGATAATTAAAAAGTTGCCTATATCTTGGAACTTGTTCAAAAATTATCTCAAGCACAAATGTAAGGAGATGAATGTCAAAGAATTGGCAGTATCCCTGCAAATTGAAGAAGACAATCGTGAATATCTAAAGAAAAATGGGAAGAATATCATGGAGTCCAAGGCTTATATGATTGAAGGTCCTAAATTCAAACGTAAGTGTGATGGGGATGGCACATCTAAATAGAGAAAGAAGTTCAAAGGCACATGCTACAATTGCGGCAAGCTGTCGCAAACCAAAAAAACACTAAAAAGACCAATGCTCAAGCAAATGTGACAAAGGTTGAGAACATGTCCAATGGTATCATAGATATAAATCTTTCTGTTGTTGTCTCTGAATGAAATTCGGTAGGAAATACAAAGAAATGGTGGGTGGACACTGGGGCTACACGTCACATTTGTGCAAATAAATGGATGTTTACTACTTATAAGGCTTTCGACAATGAGGAAACCCTATTTATGGGTAACTCTTCAAGTTCAAAAGTCATGGAACAAGGAAAGATCATTCTGAAAATGACTGTGAGAAAGGAACTTACTCTTAAGAATGTGCTGCACATGCTTGACATTCATAAAATCTAATTTCTGGATCACTTTTAAGCAAGAGTGGGTTAAAACTCGTGTTTGTTTCTGACAAGTTCGTGTTGTCCAAAAATTATGTACATGTGGAAAATGGCTACATGTATGAGGGGATATTTAAAAAGAATGTAATTACATTGATGCCAAAGGCATCCCCATTGAAGGATATTGCTAGTTCTACTTACTTGATTGAGTCATCTAATATTTGGCATGCTAGATTAGGACATGTTAATTTTTACACCTTGCGTAGTTTAATTAACTTAGAATTTTTGCCCAAATTTGTTATTGATAAAAATCATAAATGTGATATTTGTGTGGAATCAAAATTAGGTAGATTACCTTTTCATTATGTTGAAAGGATCACTGAACCATTAGATTTAATACACACGGATATTTATGATTTAAAATTTATATAAACTAGAGTTGGAAAAAAGAAGTTTATTATTTAAACCGGGTGCTAACACTTTGTCTCCAACATATATCATGTTAAAGCTTGGATCATAAACACAATTTGGGTGTAAACTTGGTTTTGTTTTGAAAATTAAACCATTAACGATTAACAAAACTCAAGGGACTTTTTGAAAGAGTGTACTCTCTTTAAAGATCGGAAAAAGTCATATGAAAACTGCAATCCCCCATAACATAAATGGTTGGGAAAAGTAGTGGGAGGTTAAGAGAAAAACTACATGAAAAAATTTTCATTTTTCAAAAACTGCTCTGGCTGTTCAAACTACATTCAATCTTGTTCGAACGACATGGTATGTCATTCAAACGAGATAAGAACGAAACTTCAAACGAGAAAGCAGCACAAGGAAAAAGTGGCCTCGTTAGATGTCTCGTTCGAATGACAACAAAGCTCGTTCAAACGACCTGGGAAAGTCATTCTAACGACCTAGAAAAAATCAGATTATTTTTCTTGAAAAAATATAAAGTCATTTTAAAATAATTGAACAAAAATTCTAATACCTAATAATAAATTTTCAAGGCTCACATAAGATATGCGTTCATACCTGAGAGATCCTTGGAATGTTGATAATGAAATATGGCACGAAACACTACACATAATGTGATCTCTTTGACTTGGCCGCTACATTTTCAACAAAAGTGTCATAGGCTTGAAAGGTAAAAAATACAACGTTTATCCTATGACTCAAATAGTTTTGTCCAAAATTAGGCCAACACATACAACTGGACTAAGTTGAAAATTTTTTCTTACAAATCTCCCCCTTTGACCATTCTTGGAAAAATCATAAATAAATCTCTATAGGCCGTCAAGCTCATCTAAACAGACTCAAACCCAACACAAAAAGAAAAAAATACAGACCTGTTTGATCAACACATATTCTGAGAAGCTTTATATTAAAAACTTTATTGCATGGTTGAAAACCATCGCACTTAAACACAACACAAAATGCATAGGGAATCTAACAAACTAGATTTCATAATCAAACCCTCCCCCTGGTCTAACAGTGTTTATCTAAGAAAGGACTTCTCCCCCTAAGTAAGATCTACCCCAAGTAAAAAGAGTTAGATACCATTTATCCCCCTTTTTTGTTTGTTAATAGACAAAGATTATTTGCATAAATAATTATTTTTTCCCCAATTTAAACAAATTCCCCCCTAAATGAAACAAGGGATAAGCATAAAGGAAAAACAACTATATTATGCAATGGTGTATAGTGAGACAAGAATAACAAAGCAACATGGCAATACAAGAATAACTAATCCACATAAATCACAATTGATAATAACTATGATACGATAACAAAATGATACCAGCTAGAATGTATTAAGACAAACATGGGATATTAATGAAAAATCACAACCAGATAGATATCAATATGAAATAAAAACATACAAGGACTAGATGCAAAAGAAAAGACTTAAAGAAAATGATAACATATATATACGCATTAGAATATATCAATGAAGCATAAGCACACACACACACATATATAGGTATAAAGACCACACATGACACTAAACACGATAAGCTTTCCACACTCATGTGGCATAAATGTGTCTAAATCGTGGTAAACGGAATGAATGGGTGTGAACTAGCAATAAAAGAGTTATGTCCCAATCACTTAAATATATTCACGGAGTTCTATTTGATTGCAAAACTTTATCAACTAAGATGTAGCCTCATATGACAAGATAAAGTGAATTCAAAGAACAAGCAAGCAAAATGTACACAATCTTAGAATTATGATGATTCTACAAATCGATAGATTTATGACTTAATAAACATAACTAGGATTCATTGTGTAAAGTCATTGATCTTCAACTAAATACCCTCGAAAGATAAATATATTACAAATTTTCTTTTCCTTTCTCTATTCTTTTGAAACTATTTCTTTTAAATGATCAAACTAAACTATTTTGTCCTTTGGCAATTTGTCTATTTTTATTGTCTTTTAATATTTTCTTTAGGCTCTTGCCAACAGTAGCTTTCATGCAAACGAGATTTACTCCTTTCGTAGCCCTTTTCTGTGCACCCTCTTTTCATTTCTATATTATTCAAATAAAGCTCACGGGCAGCGATTCTTACATGCACAAATCCTCCATAGTCACAAGACATGTAGATGACAAAATTGATGAGAGAACATCCCACTTAGCTTAAATATACATGTGAAGTTAAAGTTCAAAAGAGCTCGTGCATGCGTGTGAGGAGGCATATTCAAAGAGAATCCATTAAGCAAATCAAAGTCAAACTACTCCATGCAAACATTATAAAGAATAATTTAAAAATTAAAATTCACAACGAAAAGTTCTAGCCACGTAGACATGGAAAGTGATATAGCATTCAAACACAAGGATATTCCATATAAAATGTGTAAAACTAAAATACACAAGAAAATCTTTTCGAGTTTTCAAAATTTTAAACAAATTTTAAAATTGAGATAACTCAAAAGACAAACAAAATCTTTTTGTATTTTTTAATAATACCCAATAAAAAAAAAATCAAAATACAAAAGATACACTTATCATGATTCTAACAAAACATATATGATGAAACATAGACTAGAATATGACTGACAAACATACAACTAACAAGAATATATCATGAAGTACAACTAGTGTATTTAAACAAAGCTAACATAATCAACCTTTAGATCTATCATAGGAGGTGTCATGTACAAGCAAAAGAAAACCATCAAAAATAGAAAACCTAAAAAATGATAAATTTTTCATATTCAAGCCTAAAAGGATCTTATATGATAATTTAGTGCACCTGCTCTGATACCAATTTCAAAGGAGACGAATTATATAAAATCATAAAAGATCTGATACCAATTGTTAGGGGACGAAGGTTCCCGAAAGATTAAATTGTTAATTTCAAAAGGGATGGTTCACGTAATATTTCGAATATTAATTTTCTTAAAATTAAATTTTCTCTTCTTAACAACACTTCAATTCAAGTTCAAATTTATATAAACTAAACTACACATGAATTTTGTCAAATCAATATTTTTCTTAAACTTACATAACCCAATTTAATTAAGCACCAATTACATCATTTTTGTGATTAAAGTAATTTTAACTTGTTAAGTCTGAGCATTTATCTAGGTGACAATTTGCAAGATAAAATACACAACCACAACGCTGCGATGTATGAGAAAAAATCACAATGGAAAAAACCTCGGATGATCCATCCACAAGTCCACCAAGTGTGGATTTAATACAAAGACATGACAAAAGACATCCCCAACGACCTACTAAGCCTTGACGCTCTTCATTCCTTCCACCTCTGCCCAGTGACAATAACGGCGTCCACCTATTCTCGGAGTCCACCGATGGGGCACTATTACCATTTAATATACAAAGTCCACCGTATGTACACCAACGAATACAGAATACTCCGTAAAAAACAATCTTAATGATGTAATAAAAGATATATCGGCTGCCAACACTTGATCTCAAACATATATCATGTAGAAGCTTGGATCATAAACACAATTTGGGTGTAAACTTAGTTTTGTTTTGAAAATTAAACCATTAAAGATTAACAAAACTCAGGAGACTTTTTGAAAGAGTATATTCTCTCTATATATTGAAAAAAAATCACCTGAAACTGCAATCCCGCACTACATAAATGGTTGGGAAAAGTAATGGGAGGTTAAGAGAAAAAATGCTTCAAAAAACTGTCACTTTTTAAAAACTTCTCAGGTCGTTCAAACGACATGGCCATCCTGTTCAAATGATAAAGCAACATAAGGAAAAAGTGACCTCGTTAGATGTCTCGTTCGAATGACCACAAAGCTCATTCAAATGACTCGTGAAGGTCTTTCTAACGACCTGGAAAAATCAGATTATTTTTCTTGAAAAATATAAAGTCATTTAAAAATAATTTTAAAAAAATTCTAACACCCAATAATAAATTTTCAAGGCTCGCATAGAATATGCGTTCATACCTAAGAGATCCTTGGAATGTTGATGATGAAATATAACACGAAACACGACATAGGATGTGATCTATTTGACTTGGCCACTACGTCTTCAATGATAGTATTATAAGCTTGAAAGGTCACAAATACAACTTCTATACTATGACTCAAATAGTTTTGTCTTTAATTACGCCAACACATACAAATTGACTCAATTGGAAGTTTTCCCTCACTCTTTCTCCGTATATCAACCTCCCGTCCATAATTTTTCTTCAAAACCTCCTGGCCATGTACTAAGGACAACCCTCACTTTCGAAAAACTCCTCCTCTGGAAAATGAAAATGTGAGAGAAAAGGATTGACACATTCTAAGCAATTCGCATTCTAAGCCACATCAATTATAAAAAAATTGAAAACTGCTAATTAACCAAATCTAGTTAGTAATATCAAACATATGACAAAGCCAACTATTTAAAACCTTCTTAAAACTCACAAAGAAATAATTTCAAGTTTTCAAATTAACCAAAGATCATACATAAAACCCCCTTAAAATCATAAACCCCAATGCCTTATTTTATGGGGGTGGAGTTAGATTTTTTAATTTTGTCCAAAATTCACATCGGCTTTTCTAATTTTTTATTTTCACCAAGAATTGAATTCTCACCATTCTTTACCGAACAAAAAAAAAGAAAGAAATGTTCACACAAAAACATACTACATACATATAATACAATGCAAAAATATAAACATTGAAAATAATTTTGGTTTTGATTTTTTTAATAGAACATATGAAGGGGACTAATCTCCTCCAATTTTTTAAGTCTTTTTGCTTCACCAAAACTTTAATTTCCTCGTGATCATAGTGAGAATTGGTAAACGGCCACATTATCTTATTTCCCAAACTATGTATCAAAACCTAAATATATAATAAAAGAGTTCATGAATGGAATGGATCAAAACCTAAAAATTGAGAAACCCATAAAAATAATAACAATAAATAAATAAAAATACTATATAGAGTTAATTTGATAGGCACTCCATGAATGGTGATGGTTCTAGGTTGTATATGGTTGTCAGCTATAGGAGTTGATGGTGGTGAAAAAAAAAATAGGTATTGTTGTGGTGAAGAGAGTCTGAGTGAGAAAGAGACTTAAAAAGGGAAGATGAAGGATAAGAGTTTTGGAAAATTAGATACTATTGATATGGGGAAAGATATGGAGTTGTACAGAGTCAAATAAAAAGAGAAAAATGGGATGGTAATAGGGAGATAATGAAAGGTTTTTTTGTTTTAAGTTCAACTCAACATCCACTTGAAAGCAAAGATGAAAGAGTGGGGGTAATGTGGATGGGATTGAAATTAATTGGAGCTCATTTTTCATTCCATGTGGCATACTTACAATATGAGGCACTATATATATATATATATATATATATATATATATATATATATATATATATATAGAGAGAGAGAGAGAGAGAGAGAGAGAGAGAGAGAGAGAGAGGAAAGCTCTTCTACATCATATTTCATATTCTATACATCACACATAGTTGTAGGCGCTAAGAAATCGTTTTTCTCGAAAAAAATTCTCTTGAAATTAGCTTTTCAATCAACACAAGTTCAAAAAAATAGGTCAAAATATATATTTTTTTGTTATTTTGAAAAAAATCACAAAATTTTGGTGGGGCAGACCCTTATGAATAAGGTATTTTCAGTAGTTTTTTGTTTGATTTTTAAAAAATAACTAGAAATTATATTTTGGCCTAATTTTTTGAACACTTATTGACTGGAAGGTTAATTCTATGCATAAAATAAAAAAATTGAAGAAAATAAATTTTTAGGGCCTAGAACTAGGAGTGAAGTACGAGTTTTGTAGGAAGCATGGTGTGTATGAGCCTTGTTAGATAGAGAGAGAGAGACTCTCCTATATCACATTCTATACATTACACTATATATCATATCTAGTTCTAAGCTCCAAAAAACTTTTTTTTTTCAAATTATTTTATTTTTCTATTGAAATTAGCCTTTCAATCAACACATGTTCAAAAAATTAAATCAAAATACATTTTATAAGGTATTTTAAACAGTTTTTTGCTAGATTTAAAAAAAAATTGCTAGAAATTGTATTTTAACCTAATTTTTTGAACATGTATTGATTGGAAGGTTGACTCCATGAACAAATGTATGAGTGATGTAGAAAGCATGATGTATAGGAGCATTGTGCTCTCTCTCTCTCTATATATATATATGTATATATATATGTATATATATATATGCAGTACTGCTCTTGTATGGACTTTCCCGTATTTTAATAGTGCGGACTGGACATGTGTCACCTGACAATGAACCGAAAAAAAGGAAAGAGCACCTATAATTTAACCGATAATTTTTGGCCTCACTGTCGTGTGACACATGTCCGGTCTGCGGGACAGTCAGCATAAGAGCTATATATATACACACACACAAAAAAAAAAAAAAGTGAGACGCTCTAACATATCTCCTAGCAACATACTTATGAACATACCCATTTTTCAAAATAGTAAAAAATATAATTTTGATATGATATTTTTTATATGGGCTCATGATATTTAACTGTACCCCTACAAAAAAATTAATTGAAAATAATATTTTTTGTTATTTTTAAAAAAATAGGTCAAAAAATTGACAGTTTTTACCCTTTAAAATTGCCAATTTTTTTACCTATTTTTTAAAACTGACAAAACACATTATTTTGAATTCAATATATTCACAGGGGCACAATGAAATATCTTGAACTCATATAAAAATATCAACTCAAATTTCTTTTTTATTATTTAAAAAAAAATAGGTATGTTCATAGGTATATTGCGATGAGGTATGTTGGAGTCTCTCTCTCTCTCTCTCTCTATCTATATATATATATATATATATATATATATATATATATATATATATATATATATATATATATATATATATATACATTGAAAATTCATCCACTAATATTTACACTTATTCTACAATGTTATTCTTCCAATAGTAGATTTATTTTTTAACTTATCATTTTCAATGCATTACTATGACAATCTATGTTATTGTAGATAACCACTCTACTGTTTAGAATCATCCCAAGAAGGTGGCCGAGTATTATGCTCACATGGAATAATTTCTTTCCATCTTGAGTAGGGGTGGTAAACGGACGGATACGGATCGGATACCATGTTTTCCATATCCGTATCCGCTATCTAGATGCATTATCCATATTTGTATCCGTATCCGCCCGGATAGTTAAAACAACTATCCGTATCCGTATCCGCTCGGATACCTCGGATTCGGATAATATCCGTATCCGTTAACATTATTTAGCCATCGTAAAAAATAACTATTAAAAAAATAACAATAAATAGTCCATGTAGTAAATGAATTTTAGGGACTGTTTTTTTTATTATACATATATTTTATAACATTAGTTTGATTATACATATATTTTATATTTTATATTCCAGTATACTGTAAACAATCAAATAAAAAGAGGTATGATGGTGGAATCAAATAAAAGATGTTTAAACAATATAAAATATACTTTATATTTTATATTGTTTAAACATGAACTGAGGTAGTAAATGAATCACTTAAACATGAATCGCTGAACACATCTTTTGTGGTGAGGTGAACAAAAGATATGAACAAATGAAAAACAAAAGATGTGGGAAGCAGCGTTGTATACCAACTCTATGTATACCAAGATCCAACAAAAAAATTATAGGAATCAACTCTATGTATACCAAGATCCAAAAAAAAAAAAATACCTGTTGGATAGAGGAAGCTACTGGCAGCGCTGCGTGTTGGCTGCGTGAGAGAGGCTGCGTGTTAGCTGTTGGATAGGGGAAGCATCTGGCTGCCGCTGCGTGAGAGAGGAAGGGTTTCAGCCACGAACGGCGGGAGAGAGGAAGGGTTTCGGCGGGATAGAGGAAGGGTTTGGGTTGGCTGCCGCTGCGTGTTGTTGTGTTTTTGGTTGATGAGCGACTTGCGTTTTTAGTTTATTAGGTTAGTTAGATTTTAAGGTTTTCATAGTTAAACTTATACCCCCAGCTGTTATTTTAAGTGTTAGTTTACACCTAAAATATTATATAACTAGTATTTTAAACTAATGTTAGACGGATACGAATATCCGGTAAAACGGATATTCGATAAAATGGGTACTCCGCATCGGATACGGATTATCCGTGTCGGATACGGATTATCCGTGTCGGATACTAGTACTATCCGTATCCGTTTTCCCGGATATTTTTATAGAGTATCCATATTCGTATCTGTTTCCATTTTCTCGGATAAATATCTGCAAATTCGGATTCGGATATCGAACGGATGCGGATTTTCGAATATCCGTTTACAACCCTAATCTTGAGAAACCTAGAAAAATGCCCCTTTCAGTTTCTAGCTATTATAGAATCTTGAATATTCTTAGATTTGTATAAAATCTTTGTATAAATATAATGAACAGTGACAAACACAAAAAATCGAAAACATAAAAATATTAAGGCCCCGTTTGATTGTCCCAAAATTGTAAATTGAATCATTAATAAATTGATCCATTTACAAATTGACCAATTAATTGTGTATGGTTTCATTAATGAAAGGATTCATTAATTGCCCCATTTTAGCTCATGTGCTAAATCTAAAATTGGATCATTTCACAAAAAAGTTGAAATGAATCTATTTGAAATAGGAGTCACATAAAGTGTATGTCACATCTCTCTCTTTCCCTCCCCCTCCTCCTCTCCCTCTCTCTTTCCCTCCCCCTCTCTCTTGATTTGTTTTTATCTTTTTTTCATAGAACCTTAACATTAATTTCAAATTACCAAACATCGTGTAAAATTGGATTCAACTCATTTCAAATTCACTCATTTACAATTTACTAATTCACAATGAACCAATTTACATAATCAAACAATTTGCGCAACCAAACTGGACCGAAAAGATTGAGTCTCATTTATTGTGTGGGAAACTAAAAC